>JANEYF010001593.1:0-44832 GCA_029963845.1 Rhamnusium bicolor | reverse complement strand
GTTACAACATTTAAATCTATTTGTTTTATTTCTTCGGCAATTCTCTCTCCCGTCCGAGCTGAATCTGGCCGGATCGTTGTGGCGAAAGCTTAAGAGACAATAACAATCATTTGTACGGAATAATTAAAATACACACTTCGGATACGTGGATCGTAAAAGCCTGGCAGCTTTACACATACACTGTATCCCAGGATAGATGTCACAAAAAGTGCAATTGACAAAAAAATTGCAAATTTTGAATGGCACTTGGGGATTTAGTCCTGCTTGATGTAAAATTATCATTTATCAAAAATTAGTTGATCGATGTTATACAAGGTGTTTCATAAGTCAATTTAAAAAAATAGTTACTAATAACCTAACTTTACGTACGACCGGTCTTAATGGATCACTTTATATACTTGGTTTGAGGGCTTAAAGTATCACTTTACAGCCTACCTGGCCGTAAAACACTTTACTGCCAGCCTAGGACTTTTGCCATATTCTTTATATAATATTTTCGACTTCTAAGGGCAACTTGTCCAACATCGCAGCCTCTGCTGCTTCCGTAATTTCTGGTGGAGTACAGGATAATAAATTTTCATCCTCTTCCATTTTCAGTTCAATTTCAGTTCAATTGAAAAATACAAAACATTTCGACAAAATGTCAAACGATTCTTACCATGAAATCACAATGTGGCCACCTTTATTTACGTTGTTAGTTACTTGTATTTATTTTTAATACAAATTCAAAATCAAATGTCAGTGAGACAATACGTTTGTCATTTTTATGAAATGTGAAAATTTAACAGATTGACAATTTTTATGGAGAATTTGCAAAATAGCCGACATATATTTATGTATCATATATTAATTACGACTGGTCGTACATAAAATTTTGTATACACCTTGGGCACAACCAGTGTTTATGGCCCTAATCGTGTTAGAGCTAATTTTCTAATTTTCACGTTGCGGGCTATAAACGCCTCTTTATGTCCTTGGTGTATAAATAACTGTTATTTTTTAAGATATGAAAAAATTGCATTAAGGAAGTTATTTAGGATACAATTTGTGCCTCCGTATCAATTTTCAGAAATATAAATTTACTTTGTTGGAACTGCCCCTTTTTCAATAAATTAGTATTTTATTTTGAATTTTCGACAACCTTTTTTGCACGCTGAAAATGCTCTGAAATTATAAATATCTCTGCTAACGTAAATTAGTGTTATGATTAGTATTATGAATACTATTGAAAAAAGGGACAGTTCCAACAAAGTAAATTTATATTCATAAAAAAAAAAAATTGCATTCTAAACAATTATTTTTAATGACATTTTTTTTCATATGCTGGAAAATGAAGGTAGTTTATTAGTGACGAATTTTATTAATTGACTTATAAAATATCCTGTATAGCACCGATTTAACTCATTTTTTATATATCACAGTTTTACACCAAGGAGGACTGATTCTCGAAGTGCCATTCCAAAATTCGAAAATTATTTATCTATTACACCTCTTGTTTAATCTATCTTGGGACATAGTGTACATGCCGTAATAAAACATGTTAACTTTTAACAGCAATATCACACATAGCATTTACCACTATTTCCTCAACTGTTTGCATTAGTTTGCAACAATAGCTTACTACTGAAGCATCCCAGACCTGGGCTGCTTAATCGCGAATAAATTTACGATAATTTTTACATAAAACTAAATTATTCCCAAGCATTTATATCATTAAATTCCAAATTAACTATTACATAAAAAGGTTTAAATCATTTTCTTATAAATTTGGTAGAAAACGTATACATTCAAACTAGAGTCTAAATTATTCAGCTAAGTAAAAGAACAC
This sequence comes from Rhamnusium bicolor, assembly GCA_029963845.1. Classification (NCBI taxonomy): domain Eukaryota; kingdom Metazoa; phylum Arthropoda; class Insecta; order Coleoptera; family Cerambycidae; genus Rhamnusium; species Rhamnusium bicolor. Next base: position 43,004 of record JANEYF010001593.1, on the reverse strand, counting down.
ACAGTATTCATTTAATATTTTAAAACATTGACAAAACTGTACAAAATCTCAAAGCATTCTTTAGTCAAGAGGAAATAACAAACAAACCAACGTAAACACGTAGGGTTGTAAGAGTTTTACTAAAATATTCAATTGCTGTAAACATAGTCATTATATTATTTCTCACCTAAATGCATATCGTGGGTAAAGCCAAAATCGGAGCGTTTGCCTATCTCCGTCTAACTTGCAGGCTTACACCACGAATTCACTCACGGGAAATCATATAAATACGCGAGGCGGTTTACGATCGGGGTCACATCTCTGACAGCCCCAAGCTATACGCTTTGGTTCTAACGAACCGGCTACAAAGAGATTGTCCAGTTCTACGTGGCAGACTCGTGCCCCACATCTGACTACCCCCAAGCTTTTAGCTTTGGTTCGAAAGAACCGGGTACGAAGAGTTTGTACGAGTCTCTGTAATCTAGCTGTGCACTAGGTCGACTCGGACAGCCACAAGCCTATGCTTTTGTCCTGAGGAGTCGAGAAATAAGAGAGTGGCCCTGTCTTGCCTTTATAACTAGCATTGGGCGCCGCGCTGCATTAGCGTGCGCTAGCCGCCGACACCGCCGTCGACATGGAGGCGAGTAACTCAGGCGTTACTCAGGAATCCGGGGGAGTGGGCCCCGCGGAACTCTCCGTGTATGCCAGAATTGGTAAGGATGTCACCTAAATAATTATTATACTGCGTTGCCATTTGCTACGTACTCGAGTCCAGTAAAAAGATCATGAAATTAAGTCAATTTCTTTTGTTTCGAGTAAAATGGCAACGCTAACCAAAGTACGACTCTATATGCTTGGGTTTCGCGGTTTTTAACAATATCTGACCGGTGGTACCACATGATTTATAGATAGGGCCTTTTTTGTTATAATGCACTGCTCATACATGTTTACTAATAATTAGAACAGTCAATATTAATTCCGATAATCATTGGAACTTTTTCTTTATTTTTCAAGCCAGGTCTAAATAAGATAATATACCAAAAATTTAATGTCCAGTTGAATCTGCAATATTTGTAACTTCATCAGAGTGCATTACCCATATGGGGATCATAGTGCCGCTGTCGGGTGAGACGGTGAGGCGCCGACAACAAAACGGACCTTGTCTCTCAGCAGGGGTCCGGGCCCAGCTAGCCAGTATACACCGATTAATGATTTATGGCTACCGCTCCCATAAGCGTGCCACAACACAAGCGGCGACGGCCAAATTAACAAAATAATACGGGCAGTGCTCGTCATATGTCGGGGTTCCGCATATGCATCGAAAACTTAAAATAATACGGGCAGTGCTCGTCAGATGTCGGGGTTCCGCATCTGCATCGAAAACTTAAAATAATACGGGCAGTGCTCGTCATATGTCGGGGTTCCGCATATGCATCGAATCTTCGTTGGCCAAGCGTCAATTGTGTTTGTGATACTGTTTATGGTAACACCAGCCCGCGCATTCAAAACAAGGCATGGTTCTCGGCCTCTGGCTGGTTCATGTGGCATGGGACACTCTGTTCCACATACAAGGGAGGTTTCTCTTGCACCCATATGTAGAGTTCTACATATGTCATTTAAACTACGAAGCGGAAGTTTCCGCGCATGTAACCAGGTTTGGTTACATTGCAGGTTCAACTAGCTAAATAGCTATATATTTTTCGTGGACAGTTGTCCACTGTACATGTAACAAGGTTTTTTTCATGTAAGTTTGTAATATATTTCTTATAGACAGTTGTCTGAGTATAGAAATAAAAAGGTGTACAAACGGTATTTGAGTTTCCTTGACTTATTTCTACTTTCAGGTACCAAACACATTAATAATAATAAACATAAAGTCAAATCTTATATTGAGTACTCTTTTAAAACAGATATCAGTGCAATGCAGGTTAGGGGTCATAATAATTACTACAGGTATACCAATTAAAATTAAAGCAAATTAAATCTTCTAAATGAAACAAAGTAATACCAAACTTTATAAACGTACCTGTGAGGTTACAATAACACAACAAATTTGGGGTCCTACCACTAAAACTAGACGATCACGAAAAAAGGCCAATTAAATAATTAAGTATTACCTGTCGCTTCTCGACAGGTGAGACTTAGAAATAAAATAGAAATTAAATAATAAATATACGAGGGGGGTTGGGCTGTTACACTACATATTAACAGTGGAGGTGTAATCTGCAAAGCACTTAAAATACGCATAATATTAATGATTTTATGTCCCTTAAAATCCATACTTCGTCAGCACAAATCCACACGTACTCATTTTTCGTGTTCTTCATTGTGGACATAGTTGCTAGGTACCATTTATTTTTATCCTCGCGTCTACATACTCCGACGTTTGTAGACAAACTGAATATTAAATAAATACGGTCGGGATCTTGCTGCGCACACACTGTCCTTTTTTATGGGAGCTCAGACAGGCAGGTTGGGAAGCTGACTCGGGAATCACGGAAATTGTCCATTCTCTAGTTATTAACTCTAAAAATAGTGACACAAACTTTTAACAGAATGGGATAAAGCGGCAGCTTAAATAATTATTTATGTGATTGAAATTTGAAAAAAAAGGGAACAAATCTATATGAATAACACAACATATCATTTAAAAAATAAGTTAATGACTGCATAAATCAAATAACAAGAAATTAAACATATGCCTTTACTTTCCAAATAATTAAAAAGAGTAATAATAATATTTATAGAGTACAGCTCATGTTCCTATTTTCAGTTTTGGTCCAAGAAAGTTATACCCGTTTAATAGGTGGTGCAAAAAAAATGTTGGGCAAGCTGATATTTTCAGGGTTGTTCGGGGACAGTCTCCCCAGTATCCAACCAAAAGATTCCACTCGAACTCCCGTAATGAAGGGAGTAAAAGGGGTGATTTCTTATTTATTTTTTACAAAAAAAATGACTCTGATAAAAGTTGTAGATAATTACATTGTCTACAACTTTGCTTTATAACATTTTTTTTATCTTTGGTATTTTAGGCTGTACAGTTAATTATAATACGAATGGCGGGGTGGTTTCTTTTTTAAATGACTCTAATAAAACTTGTAGATAATGAAATAAGTGACAACTTTGCTCAATAACATTTTTTACTTTGGTATTTTAGCCAGTTAATTATAATAAGGGTGGTTTCTTATTTATTTTTTTACAGAAAAATGGTCCTTATCAAAGTTGTTGTTAATAAAATATGCGACAACTTGGCTTTATAACATTCATTTTTTTTGTAAAAAAAATAAGACACCACTTCTATTATAATTAACTGTCCAGGCTAAAATACCGAAATAAAAAAAATTTTACAAAGCAAAGTTGTCGCTTATTTCATTATCTACAAGTTTTATTAGGGTCGTGTTTTTTAAAAAAAGAAACCACCTCTTCACTCGTATTATAATTAACTGTACAAGCTAAAATACCAAAGTTAAAAAAATCATGAAGCAAAGCTGTAGACGATGTAATTATCTACAACTTTTATTAGGGTCATTTTTTGGAAAAATAAATAGGAAACCACCCCTATTACTCCCTTCATTACGGGAGTTCGAGTGTTAGCTTTTGGTTGGATACTTGGGAGACTATCCCCGAACAACCCTGAAAATATCAGCTTGACCAAAATTTTATTTTTTTTTTTTTGAAAAATCATATCTTTACTGGATTATTTGCATATTGTTGTTACACTTCAGTCATCCAAGGCAATTTTTAGCCAGAAATCGGACATTGAGGTGTAAAGCTGGATTCTTGGATATACGTATGTCATCCTTGGTTTCAATATATGAAAAGTCCTCACGTCTAGACCGCTGGTTTCTTTCAAGAGAACGCAAAATTCACATAATTTTGTCATTTTTCACAGGAGTAAGAAATGTTAATCATTGGCTATGGTACTATTAGCTAAAGTCAAAGAAATGAATAACTCATGGATATACCTTGGATACCAACAAAATTCATGTGAGGTGAAAACCACGATTGGTCAAAATTGACAGCTTTACCTATATTTTCTGTCATCATTATCACATATCGGTAAATTATGTAATTTCCCCGAGTTATTCATTTGTCTGATTTTTTCGAATAGGCTAAATAATTGCTCGACAAAAAGTTGCCGCTTACTTTGAACTAATTAATCTTCCAATGGATACAAAGGATACTGTTTATTACCACTTACTGAGAATAAACCTTCAAGTTTAACTGTGGTTCGGAAACCATCTTCCTCTTCAAGAAAGGGGTTAGCAGGAGATAAAGGAGAGCTATTTCTAGTTGCAATATCTTTGCTCCCAGTTCCAGATTACCTCTTAAATCTAAATTGAACAAAACTGTGGTTGTGCCATTGTGCACAGAGTGGTCTGTCTTACTCTACAACGTTCGGTTACTGCAGAGGAATACAGTGCTCAAATACCAGACCCGCTGAAGAAGATATTTTGGAAAAGTGGATGTTTCTCTGTAATGTGATTTATATATTCTTAAATATCTCTGTTATTTTAAAACAAAATTAAGATTTATAATATTCCAAAATATTATAATTTTTACAGGCTCCAGCAAAAAGGAGCTAATCCTTAGGGGCAAAAAATGTCCTTTAAATTATACGCATTATTCTGAATATTATAAGCTCAAAATATATTGATCTGCTATTGTATTGTGGGCAACTTCTAATACACATTTTATTATGAGACTTTAATATTATACGAATTTTGTGTTATTCCGAAAGAAGCGAGTAGTGTATACATGTAGACTACTGATATGTTATACAATAAGTAAAATCTACAGATGCTCAAAAATCCATGTCCATATCTATGGCAAATCTTTGGATGACTCGGCCATTATTACATACGTTTAGAAATAGCACACATATCTACTTTCATTTTGGAATACGTAACCAAGGCAATTCAAAAGTATCTAGTTTCATCTAAGAAACAATATCATTTCGGTTCTAAAAATCTCTTACCTTATTGCATTTAAATTTATGTTAAAATATCATTCTTTTCTCAGACTTCAATTTTAGTTTTACTGTCTTGGAATGCATAAATGTAAGGAATATTTAACAAAAGTATTATTACATTTCAAGGAAATTTCTTTCGAAACAAATAAAAGAATAATTTATTACCATCTAATTGGCAATTTTCGTTACCTACTCTCGAATATAATAAACACTGAACTTTTGATTTTTATTGACTAACTCATTTTTATAGAAAAAAATCCATAAGTACTTTTTAGTTTATAATAAATCAACCAAAACATTAATTTGTTAGAATAAATAGAATATAATAGTTCATTGAATAACATGAATTTCAAAAATACAATAAAAAATAAAGGACATCAATAATATACATCACAATAATAGATATACAGGGTGCTATCGCTTAGGTGGAGATTCCTCCCTCAAAAATAAGACAAATAAATAGCTCCTCTTATTTTTTAAAATTTTTTTCAAAATATCTCCGAAACGACTTTAGCAATTTCCGTGATATTTAGATTGTGAAAAGTACTTAAAACACTGCGTATTTTATTATTAACCCTTTATGGGATACTGGGAGAATAGTTTCCCTTCTGTTCTAACTTGATCCGGTAGTGTTTTGTTGGGAAGCTGATATCCCTCCCAAAATTAAATTAGGTTGCCGTCACAGTGCGACATCTCTTATAAGCTTTGCGCATCGCGCATGTGACTCAAGGATGTTGCAGTGGGAAATTATTATCCTAGTGGTTAATTAAAGGCAATTTTTCTGGACAAATATAGTGAATCAAAAAAAAATGTTTTTTCGGACAGTGGGTGAAAGTGAATAAAAATAACGGTAAGTATTTCATAGATATAGTGTTAATATTCATAGGCAATAATAGTAAATGTGACTTTTTGGCGTTGTTGAAAGTTATGTAGACATATTCTCGAAATAATTTTTAGGTTATATATTCTGCATATTTTCACGATTTCTTTTCCATGCTAGAAATAGTAAATAAAGTGGTAATATTCTATATATGGTCTATTGTATGTCTCTACTTCACATAAAAAGTAAAATATTAGGAAATAAACACTCCGCAGGGCTAATATTTCTTTCTATATTGCACAGAGCGCGACTCGCCCTAAAGTTCAACATTTGGTTTTGTGATTTTTTTATTTTAGGCAATGTGGCAAAAATATTTGACACAAGAATAGCTAGAGCAAATTATAAACGAAGATGAAGGAGGTGATGATATAAACGATAGTATGGCTATAGATTCTGAATGCAAAGGCGATTCAGATGCTGAGGACACTCTACCTGACACGATGAGCCGAAATTCAACACCAATGTCCCTCAAAAAATAGGATAAAAATTTGCCATCCACATCTAGACAAGATAATCAGCACCCTTCTCACTGCCAAGAAAATCGAGTGGATAGGGATGAAAGTTTTTCTGAAGATTCAGATGAATCGATTGCTGATCCAGACTTGGAAGTTGGAGATATACCCAAACGTAGAAAGTTTCATTTCACAGAATCTCAGTCTGTAAATATAGATTTTTTAAATGAAAATGATTCAAGCGGCGCCGAAAGTGAGAGTAAAGTTATTGAGAAAGAACAAGATGAAATAAATACAGGAATGAGAATCTCTCGAAAAAATGAAAATAAAGACAATGAAAAAGCATATGACTGGACCAAATCAACTAAAAATCCAAATTTATACAGCGAAACCATGTTTATTGAATATGTAGCTATCAATACAATAATAGATGTCAACAGTCCTCTTTTAATTTTTTTGCAACATCTGCCTGATACTTTTCCCATGAAAATAGTAGAACAAAGTAATTTGTATGCCCAACAATTACATAATAATCAAGACCACACAGTCATCATATTACCTGAATTGAAAGCATTGTTTGGCATATTATTATTTATGACATATCATGCGTTACCTAGTATGAAATTATACTGGTCACAAAACGAACATTTTCATGTTGATAGAATTGCCAGGATTATGACTTTGAAAAGATTTTTGTATATATTACGACACTTGCACCTAAACGACAACACAAAAATGCCTGCAAGGGACACAGATCAATACGATAAACTTTACAAATTGCAGCCTCTTATTGTCATCTGAAAAGTACTTTTCAAAAACTTTATAATCCTTCACGGAACCTATCAATTGACGAGTCTATGATATACTATAAAGGAAGATCGGCTATGAAGCAATATGCCCACGAAAACCACTAAAAGGGACTTCAAGGTATGGGCATGCTACTGTGCTGAAACTGGATTCTTCCTAACTTCGACGTTTATACTGGAAGCATGCGCGAAAGTTAACATGCAGCGAGGAGAATTGATATCTCGGTGTCACTGGTAGAAGTACCGTACGCATGTAATGTATCGTATCAGAGCTCTGTTGCTCAACTAGTTAAGTTCACTCTTTGTCTTTTCTGTGTAAAGTTGTTGTGTCCCTGTGTTGAAACTAATAAATTTAGTTGTAAATATAAAAAGCAATTTATCTACAGTCCACACCCCGCCTCTCCGCTGGCTATTAAATAATATGTCATGTAATATCTGTCACAAATAAATTAAATAGTGTAAATTATAGCTGTTTATTAAATTAAACAACGTTATCCAGACCCGACACCATTTGTGATTTGGGTGTTTTATTTTTTGTAGCAAACTCACTTTACAAAATTATATTAATAATCCTACATCAGAGTGTTACAAAATCTTAGATTTCATTGCTGGAAATTGTATAGATTTCAGTAATATTAACATATTTAAATTATTATATCTCTTTTGTAATACCTCGTCTTGAATGTGCCTCAATAATATGGTGTTGCTACTATGACCATTACATAAAATGTACTAGTCTACGATTCTAACTTGACACTTGCGTTTGGATGCGCAGAGGTCTAAACCTCACCCTTTTATTATAAGGCGGCTTGGTTTGTCTCTGTCCCACGCTAACGATTTTTCTACTTACTCTGCATCGCCAAGTGCCAAGCTACAATCGTAGAGTAGCATCGAAAATATCTAAAGATTCTTAAAGTACACCTGCTATAGACAAGGCGGTGTATATCCTATTACTGGCTTTCCTAATGCTATCATGAAAAGCAGGTTTTCTATAGAAAATCTCGAATATAGACATATGAAACTACAAATAATATTTTTATATAAGATATTAAATAACAAAACAGACCGAAGTGATATTCTTTATGTTTTTTTATTTCCAGGCATCTAGATTCGCCTCTAGACAATCTTTATCTTTTCATGTACCAACTGAATTCGAGAACAAATATTAAAAAGTTTTCTCCTATGCATCAACTATGTGACAAGTACAGTAAAATTCAAAATCAGCGATATACTTAATTGCAATATAACCTCTGTAGGACAACAATTTCTTCTTCTTCTTATTATTATCATTGTTTGTATGTACTAAATTGTCCTCACTATCTTTCTATGACATATTTTTGTATGATATTTGAAATATATGATACTACACTTTTGGTTCCTATTTTGGGTTCACGCCTGGTGAAATGGTTGTAAAATAAATAAATAAATAGACACAAATGGCTACACAATTTTTTAATTTTTTCCTGTTTTGGCAATTTTAAGACATTTCAGTTAAAATGAGCTCCCGTTACGTTCGTTAGATTAGTTACAATAATGAGAATGGTACAGTTTTATACAATGTGTTATATTATCTTTCTCTTTATGTGTTGCTCCAAATTGTATAGCTAATTTAATTGGTTATTTTATGACAGATCCAAATCGTTTATTAGATACATTTTTTCTATAGATGTAGGGGTAACTAGAAGTTCTCAATAAAAACCGTGAGATTTGCTGGTATATAATTTTTTCGTCAGTGGCCAATATGTAGTATCGTTACGGCCCTATAAAACGCACTGACCTCTAATGGCTTATGATGATTACATAATGTTATTATAAATGAACTTATGAACAAGTTTTGGGAAAATAACTTTCAGTAACAGGAATGTACAGGGATATCGTACGAAAATGTCCTTTTTTGACATAACTCGGTTATTTTTAAAGTTATGAAAAAGCTGTAAAGACCTTTATTTACTAATTTTGTCACAACATCCAAAATTTGAATTAAAAAACAATTATAAAGTACACTATTATCGAACCAAATTTGTAGGAGCTATCAATGTTTGACTTTGCCATAATTTTAAGGTTGGCTCACTTAAATTTTTAAGTAGTTTACTTATGTTGAGAGTCATATTTTTTATTGTGTTACTATTTCTGTTATCCCCTTGTTTAATTTATCCAGTAAATATTAAGGGGCGGGAGGTCCAAGGGCTAATCGTTCTGGCGAATTGTTTTTGTGGATATACAGGGTGACACAATCAAATCTAAGTGTATAACGAGTTAAATTTGGCTTAATTAGCACAATATACGAAAAAATCAATATTTTTTTGAAAATTTCATCACCTCGTAACTCCAAAACGAAAAATTTTTTGGCGCCTTTTATATAAACTTTTTTTTCTTAAAATTAGTTAAGGAATACCACCCTGAAATATATTATCGTACTTAAGTTACACCCTGTATATTTGACAAACTTTTGATTAGAAAAACAGAAGGTATTGATATATCAAACACGGGTACAAAATATACAAATTATCATGAGTAATTTGTATATTTAATAAATTATGATGTCTGACTTAGGATAATGTTATTTAGATCGTGTTATCGTATATATAACAGAATCACGTACCTATCGAGGGCTATCGCAACAAGATGCAAAATAGATGCAGTGCAGCATAGTACATCGCTGGAAGTCCACATATCGCAAAGTTCGGGTCCCAAGGTCCATTCCTGGTTAACTTCGTAAACTGCACCCAAAGGCATTACAAGACAGGCCACTAAGAGATCCGCAACGGCCAACGATAAGATGAGATAGTTTGCAACGTTTTGAAGATTCCTTTCCAAAAGGATTGCTGCTATCACAAAAACGTTACCTGAAAAAGAAAATAATGAATATAATAAGTAGTTCTTAAAGTATTGGCATATTTAATAAAAATATTTAATTAAATACATTTTTCCGGTTGCGTATTTTCCAAAATATAAAAATAAATTTCTTATAACAGGCGTTCAAAAAATAAAACGGCGTCAAATTGCTTATGCAAATTAAAACGTAGGGCTTAGATTAGTTTCCATTATGCTATTATTTATTTATTTATTTATTTACAATAATTTATCCAACGAGTGATAAAACCCAGTTACAGGATAAATAAAACAACAGATATACACAAAAATCCAAAATAGTGAACAATAGCTTACAAAAATATATAAAAATACAATAGCATAAAATATAACAACTATATAACAGTATAGAAACAGAATAATATAAATTAAAATAAAATATTACACAATAAATAGAATATAAAGAAATTAATTAAACCTGCTATAAATAAATATTTTTTATATCAGCAATATTACAGTTAAATATATCCAGACTGTTCTCGATATTACTATAATTTAAGGACATTTGATACATAGGAGATGCAATTAAAATATATGTACAAGAGGTATGAAACATAACTATGTTATTTGTCCTTGCACTTAATCTGGGAGTTCAATATTTAATAAGTGAGGTAATAGTCAATATCATTATTAACTATTTTGTACAAAAAAAATTACTCAGCACCCGTCTCCTAATTAGACAGCTCATTTCAAATTTATTTAAAAATAATTCTTGAGGTGTTCCTCTAACAGGATATGTACCTTCCAAAATGAAAATTGCAAATTTGAAAAATCTTCGTTGTACTTTTTCTAGTGCTGTTATGTAAATATTGTAACTAGGATTCCAAACAGTAGAAGCATATTCTAGTTTGGACCTAACAAAAAACATGCCTAAAGTAGACAATTTCTTAAAATCTTTGTTGTTGCGCAAAACAAAACCTAAATTTTTTAATGCTCCAGATACACATTCTTCAATATGTTTAGAAAAAGTTAGTTTGGAATCAAATGTAATGCCAAGGTCTTTTATAAACTCGGGTCTCTTTAGGGTGATGTTGTCCAAACTGTAGTCAAACATAAACGGATTTGTTTTCCGTGAAAACGACGACTTTACATTTGGTAACATTTAAAGGGAGATGATTGTTAACGCACCAGTTATCAAGAATGTCAAGATTGTGCTGCAGTCTCAGGTAATCAAGATCAGAGTTTATGCAGAAATATAATTTTAGATCATCAGAATATAGCAAATAATGTATAGAACCCTGCGGCAATCCAGATGTTTGAGTAAATTCAACAGATTGGTAACCACGATATTGTACAAATTGACATCGGCGAGATAGATATGAATATAATAAATTTATCAAAGAAATGCTAAGGCCAACGCCGTCCAATGGTGTTAATAATATACCGTGGTCCAATCTGTCAAATACCTTAGAAAAGTCAGTGTAAATAACGTCCACTTGACCTTCACGATCTACTGCTTTGGAGATAAATTGAGTCTTGCACAAAGGGTTCGATATCATGGACCGTCCCTGGATAAATCCATGCTCATCTTCAAAAACTACAGTTTTAGCATGAAATGAAATATAATCATATATCAAAAATTTAAAAACTTTAAAGAAATTGCATAAGATTGTAATGGGACGATGATTTTCAATTTCGCGCTTATTACCCTTTTTAAATACCGGAGAAATTCTGGATTGTTTCCACATATCCGGAAATGTCTCAGTTTTTAATATTAAAAATAATTCAGAGCGGTTTATAAAAGACACTAGCACAATCTTTAATAATAAATGCAGGAACTTGATCAGGTCCAATGGTCATATTTGCTTTCAATTTTTTAATTGACTTAAGTATCTCATTCTCACTAAACTGCCCAATGCGGAGGACGTTATTATTACATAAACTCATCCATTTCCATTTTCTATTTTTACAGATTTATTCAACATTTCACAATCTACAGTTTGAAACCTTAAACTAATGTATCTTTAATTATTTCATTTATCGCATTTTACATGTGATAAATATGTATATATGTCGGACATTACGTTTCGCGTAACGCGGTAGACGTCCGCCATGGCCGCTGTTATGGCCCATACCCAGTAATGTTTCTATTTAATTGTATGACTTTTTCCATATAACAAAGTAATTGATGCTTTTTAGATAATTGAACTGATTTGCATGTTTTTGTTGACGTGGGTTCTTTCATGTATACAAGAAAACTATACCAAAAAACATTGGAATAAAATAGCAAAAGAATTGACAATGTCGTGAGTATTTTCAATACTATGACTGTTATAATTCATACTACTGGGAATACTTGTACAGTTTTTTTGGAATTAATGAATCCCCAAAATTTATTTGAGAACATTTATTTTTATGAAAATAAAACAAAATTTTTAGACAAAGTGTCCACCACTTTGTTTCAGACACTGCTGAGCCATCTTTTTTAAAGGAATGGAAAACATTTTGTAGAAGAATGGATTGTTGTTCGAGTTTCTCTGCAATTTTGACTTGAAGTTGGTCAAGTCAGGAATAGAAACGATCTTGAAAATGGCTTGCAATATGTTAACTGCTGCGGTTGCTGTATGTGCCCTGGCTACATCTTATTGAAAATGATCAAAAGACATTTCAACGACATCAAGCTGATTAATGAAGGATGTTAGAATGTCTTCAGGATATTTCTACTCGGTAGTAAATTCTATAAAAAAAAATGGAACAATAATTCTTGTCTTATTAATGGCACACAAAACACCAACTTTCTGCGGATGAAGAAAGGATTAGACATACAGATTTTCTAGTATTTGGAGTGCTAACTCTAAATTGTCATATTCTGAGAATTAATATAACCACTGAAACTTTGTGGGAGAATAACGTTTTGTCAAAGAGTTCCTCGTCAAAAGTGTTCAAACATCAGTGACAGAATGCCGTTCTACGTGGATATTTGACTTCATGGAGTTCTTGAACACAAAGTAAAGCGATATGGAAATAGCGGCAAGCCTTTCCTCAAAACAGCATAATATGTGCCAACTGACACTCCAGTTGTCTGAGCTAAGAACGCACAGACATTTTCCATGATTTCTGTTACATTTACTTATACAGATCGAGCCAACTCACCAGATACACGACTAGCGGTATCCGCAGATTACAGTTGCCCGTCTGAATACGAAGTCCGAACGAAAGTTAACGATTGCGTCTGGGCGCTTGCTGAGAGATGCATACGAGCATGCGAGACAAAGTAGAATCAGTATCGCTAAAGCCGTAGCGGAGAGTATTGCTTGCTCATCTAAAGAAATCTTTGCATATTAACGTATTTATTAAAATTATCAGAATGTTTCACAATTTCAGTGTTTCTTTCGAGACGCCACAGATAGAAAACTACTAAAATTATGAAGATTATCAGAACAGCACATAATATATCGATTTTTTATCGAAACAAAAAGTAATTCTAAAAACATGAATTAATATTCTCATAAATAATAAAGAAAGAATAATACCAACTCTAAAAAATAAAATAACACTTAAATAAATAAATAATTAAAATTAGATGCTCAAAAAAACCTTCTTGGGAAGGTAATATCATAAACAAGAACCTTCTGGCATTCGCGCTGTTAACAGACGGGCAACAGTAAACTGCGCATACCGCAAGTCATGTATCTAGTGGTTTGCTCGATCTGTATACAAGCCAAATAGTAGCACTGGGTCAAATATTACCCCTATTGATAGGTTATGTCCACAATAAATATGTAATTCATTAATATCATGAATCTTATAAATACCTCTGATGACATCATAGATATTTATAGAACGAAAGAGTTTTTAAATCGTTCGCTGGCGTACACGAGAAATTTAAAAAATCTTAAGCCCTCAAATATGTCAAATATATAAATATTAAAGAACTATGGTCCCAAATAGGACCCCTGAGATACGCTTGAAGTTGTATATATCGCTCATCCAGAGCAATAGTGAGACAATTTAAAATTTTAAGGTTTTGACAGTTTTACGTATTTGGTACGATATGTATTTTCATTAAAACACTTAAAATATTTATTCTAATTAAGAAAAAAAAACAACGTATCCCAAGTATGGGGTTCTCAAAGGTATTTATAAAAATATTAGTAAAATAGTGGGACATAATGTCTGTAAGAGCAATACATCTCACTTATGAAAAATATGCATCCTTTGTTATGTTACTAGAGTCCGGATCCGAATATTAGATAACGTCAATATCAGGGGCAGATCCAGGATACCGGTGTAAACACATGCACAGAAATAATACATATGCCACATCTAGCAGATTAAAATGGGTGTACTTTAAGCGCTGTCCAGGCGCATTCATGTATAAAGCTTCATCCGTTACAAACAGCAAGACATGTCCATTATTATTTTAGTAGTTCTCGCCCCATAACATTTTTAGACTGTAACGCACACAATATATCATTTCTGCATTTGTGCGTTTTAACACCTTTGTTGATATTAAGCGGCCTGGCATTGCCACTGTCTCATCCATTTCCCAACCAATACATTAAATTTGCGATTTTCTGACCACTATCGTCGGCGATTTCATCTACACTAACCTATACGTGTTTGTCTTGCAACTCGGAAACAATGTTTGCTTTAATTTCGTTGCACACCGGCGATATGTAACTTTCCTTAATGTGGATTCCGCAGGCACAGTAACGTTATTGTACTTTCCACAAACACAATTTTGCAGAATCTATTTAAAATGAGGGTTATCTAGTTTGGTTCAAGAAATGTTACATGCCGCCATCGTTTTAACTAAATTTAAATTAAATTGTTTTTGTCTTTCAGTAGCACTTATACTACAATGCGTGTTTTATGATTTTCAGTTAAAGCACGCTGTAAACCTGTGGCTTCGCTGTCCTATGTCAGTATTTTCTCACAAATATTGCACCGAAGTTCTGTCCCATCCAACTCTAACTTTGGGAAATCCTTTATCCATTCTTCTACAGCAATTTTTCGAAGGGGAAGTGATCGCGATATTTGTTTATATTTCCCGACAATATTCTCCGATTTAAAAAGTATACATACAGGCTGGGTTCACGGGTTGACTACTGGAATATTAGATTAGATTTGTATTGTACTTTAGACCGGACGTTAAAGTAGATGGGGATGAAATAGCATCAAAGGCTGTATTAGTATGCCCTCGTCGCCAGGATTATCAATATAAAACTTTAAATCGCTGTTAAAATTTTTCTATTCATGAAAACAAAAAATAGAAACAGATAATTCATCTTAAATACCATATGGATTTCATATATAAAATTACAGTATATGATTTACAGGAAATAACTACTCAGCGGAATTAAGTGTTGAATTAAACCTGCGAGCAAGTCTTTTTTTCTCACTAGACATAAACCAGTTTCGAACTTGTTATGTTCTCGTCAGTATGCCATAAGTAATGGAAAATACAAATAATAATAGCAAACCAGGCTAGCCTAAAGCAGACAACGCAAGACAGATATATTGAGTGATAAGTGTATCCCTCTGGTGGTCAGTGCTACTACCCGTCAGACATCACTTATGTTTTAGTGATTGATAGCGACCTGCAAAGTAGGTACCAAGGGTTGCAACCTCTAACGTGAATTATTCAATATATAGTTTAGCCCACCACCTGCTTTGTAGGTTGCTGTCAGTCACTAAGATATCAGTGATGTCTAATGGGTAGTAGCACTGCCCACCAGAGGGATAAATTTATCACTCACCATATCTGTCTTGCTTAGTCTGCTTTAGAGTAGCCTGATTTGTTTTTATTATTTGTCTTTTTCAGTATTGTATTTATGGCATACTGACAATAATATAACAAGTTCGAAACCGGTCTATGTCTAGTGAAGAATTGATCTTAGCTACCAAACAAAACTTGCACGTTTAATTCAACGCAGGTCGCGGCTTTTGTCCACTGAGTAGTTGTTTCCTGTAAATCTTATTCAGTACATAGCTTAGCTCACCAGGGTTAGAAGTCGCAGCTCTTCATACCTGCTTTGCACGTCGCTATCAGTCACTAAAACATCAGTGATGTCTGACCGGTAGTAGCACTGACCAACAGAGGGATACACTTATCACTCACTGTGTCTATAAAATTACAGGCGATACTGATGCATATTTTTTATTAATAAGAAATATGTATAATTTATTTGGCGTCATTTTATAAAAATAAATAATCGCATTTCTTATTAATAACAAAACATGCATCATATGGTATTTAGGATGAATATTTGTTTCCGTTTTCTAATATTAGGTACCAACAAAAATTTTTTAACAGAGATTAATATATTTAAATTGGATACTTGGTGAAAACGCACTCTTAACTTGACTTTGATAAAAATGTCCTTTTTTTATTTTCTGCATCTGCTTATTGTCAAATTGATATTATTTTGTGCTTTAAAGTAGAGATCGGGACGTGGCGACGACTTTTACGTATGTATAATATTATATTGAAAACACCTAATAAATTATACATGTGCTAAATACCTAGTTAAGCGGGCCATTCACTAGGCGAACTCAGACCCGACTTACGACTGCGATCGGACCCGGACCAATCCTTTCTGCTCCATACACTAAACGGGCAGTTGTGGTATTCTCAGTATTTCTCAGTTGACGACAAACCACTGCGACGCATGTCGCCGTAATCACGAAAAATCAATAATAATTTTTTCAGAGAGACGTCCCATAAATAACTGTTTTCTCTATAAATACCAATAAATTCTTCCCAAAATTCACGATTATCTTCGAACGACATTTTTAGAAAACGGTAAATTAAGACACTCCAGTCGCAGTCGTTGCAAACTACCCACACATAATGAAACAGTACGGATCAGTCCGGGTCGTGTCGTAAGTCCGTTCGTTGATTCAGCGGACCTGCGACCATACCACGACATGTCGGTGCTATCACATTCACGATAGGATGGGTCGGCCGACTGGGTCCAACGGACTCGTCCGGCGGACCGGTCCGCCTGTGAATGGCAGGCTTATGTCTTTTCAATTGCGTATTTGTTAACTTTTTTATTTATAGTAGGGACTGTGTTATTTAGTTTTGACGTGCAAAAAGAGTGAATTCGTTTTATGAGAACATAAAAGGTTAAATTAATTGACTATAATTTATATTGCTTTATTTTTGATTAAATTACGCGATAATTTTTGTTGCGAGTACATCCGTTTCTGGAATCTAATATTTGGATCCGGACTCTATATGTTACCTATATTTAAAATTTCAACCTGGTATTCTTTTTTATATGATATGATTTTTATGGCAAGTTCTAAAAACTGACAATCTCTAAACACATATTTTTTCATTCGTTATATCTTAAGTTGTCCCACTGTTGTTCTGGTTGACTTAAAATTATATAAGGTGACAGCTCGAGATTTCCTTCTATAGGGTGTCCAAAAATTATGTAACCGAATTCTTACACTAAATAGAAGGGCTAAATATAAAACGAATACTCTTTTAAGTATTTAAATATTAAGATCACTTTTTAGTTAGGATATAAATAGTGTCCTACATATAATTTTCAAGAAAGTGGTCGGGGGCTCTGCACATGGGATTGGGTTGGGTGTGTTAATAAATATTTTTGAATTCCTTTGCTTTATTAAAAGTTGGATATGATAGCTAATGTAATAGTCAAGTCATTTTCAATAAAATCAACGTAATCAAAAATATTTATTAATAATCCCAAGATAAGTCCCATGTGCACCACCCCTTACCACCTGCAAAGTAAATGTAGGGCACCTTTATGATCCTAAATAAAATGTAATTTGTAAATTTTGTTATAATTTCTGAGGTACAGCACAAACAACATTTTTTTTCCTCTACCTTTGAAAGGGTGTAATTTCTTTAATATGTATTATTAATATTTATAAGTTTTCGTTTTACATTGAACCCATCTACTTACTGTAAGAGTTTGTTTACATAATTTTTTAACACCCTATATATCGACATGAGCAAGTTTTGCTGAAAAAATATTAGGATTACAATTTTTTGTTAAATCAAAACTGACATATTTTGTAATAATCTGACAACAACCATCAACTTCCAGTTTAGTTTATAAAATCAATTGTAAAATTTAGTTTCTATGTTAACTTGTATGTCTGCTCTGATTGACAGTTAACCGGTAATTGTAAAACCGGATAATCTATCAACTGTTAGTTTACTCAAACTCAATGGAGTGGTATAGTTAATTACCAATCAACCACGATTTTGATTACAATCAGCAGGCAAAAATGATTATTGTAAAACCCAATTTCTACGTTAACCTGGATGTTAGATCGGACTGGAGGTTAATCAGCGTTATAAAACCAGCATATTGAAATTTACAGTGTGCTATAAAATGAAAGTGGAATTTTAAAAAAGAATAAAATAATAAATCTAGATAATCTTCTACTAACGTCAACAATGTTGTTTTAATACATTTCTCCACAACATTGCTGGAAAGATGCATGAACTTCCCGGGTTACAATAACAAAGTATCTAATAATTATTCATTTTCCTGAGAAGGAAGCTCGTAAATTTGGCGAGCTTTACGACTTTACCGCGTGGAATACAAAAGTTAACCTAAATGTAAGTACTTACTGCTATTTAAATATATTTCCTGCTTTACAAGACGTCAGTCTGAAAAGATATAAAGGGGTCGTAATGTGTATTATTACGCCAAACTCTGCAAAATTCTAACAACAAATGACACCATATAAAGTACAAGATGGAGCGCGTCTAACCAAAATTTTATTTTATAGGCCATCCAATTTAATTTACAATCTCAGTGGAAAATGTCGCTTTATGTATGTTTTATAATTTTATGGATTTTTGGATCTTTTTCAGCTAACCCTGATAAAAAATAATATTATTATTGTCTAATTTATGTGGTCTATTTTATGTTTTTTAAAGAAAAATATTTGCCTTTATATACATACAGAATAATACAAAATTTATTTTGGCATGATAAATTATCGTAATGAATGTTGAAGTAAAGACGATACAGAAGTTCTGTTTGGTAATTGCTGTTATCATTTTCTTGCAGACGATATAATTACACCGTCAGACAAAAAAATATATTTCTTTTGCAAATGTACCTAAATGGCATATCTCACTAGAATACTGATTACAGAAATGACAAGTAACTCGTAACGTCTTCTTGTCACATTAATAAAACATTATGGACAGAAATAACATTATTATTAATTTCACTAATCTATTTATTGCTAGATAACAATGATGTATATGACATATTTTAGGCTTACATAGGTATATCTACAAAAATAGACAATAATTTTTGGAAAACGTATGCTTAGTTCATTTTCTCTTTAATGGGGGGTCAAATCGTCTCGCCTTAAGGACCAACCGTAATCACCCATCATGGCTGGATCTTATCATCCTTGATAACGAATTTTCATTTTTCTGATATCTTGATGAAATCTCTCTCCTTGCACGTCGCGTACTGCACCCAAATTTTTAGGAAAAAATTTAAACGACAATGCAGAAAGTGACATATGGTAACTAAGCGTTTGGTACGGATCTAAAAGTTCGCTTACTAGTTGCTTGTAGTTCTCATCCTTCTTGTTCCCTAAAAATCCTATGAGTACGCTTACAAATGAGTTCCAAGCTCTGAGTTCCTGTCTGTTAAGTGTCCCTTTAAAATCTGCATCGTCAAGCAGTTTTCTAATTTGAGGACCTATAAAAATATTTTCTTTAAGTTTGGCGTCACTTAATTGGGGAAAAAGTTCTCTTAAGTATTTACATCCTTCTCTCTCTTTATTCATAGCCTTCACAAAATTTTTCATTATCCCAAGTTTAATATGAAGAGGTGGCAAAAGAACATCTTTAGAGTTGACAAGGGGCACATATTCATTATTAGTACCTGGTTCAAATTCTTTCCTTTCCGACCAAATTCTTTTCATATAATGAGTTTTTACTACACGACTGTTTCACAAACAAAGAAAACAGCAATATTTTGTATTTGTATTTATTCTAATAAATTAGTTTTAAAATGGTGCTCATATTGTCATAGTCCTCTTTCATTGTTACTGAATGGACAATTATTTGTATAGACGGGTTTAAATTTCCATTATGTAGTAATACAGATTTTAAATTTTATTTGAAGAATATATGAATAAGCTCCCATCAGAGTTCCTGCATTAAATGATCAATATTAATATACGCGCATTGTGAATTTTTCATATTATAAAATGTGGAAAATATTGTATTTCTTTTTCTAAAAGTTGTAATCTTTGTTTCTTTAGCCAGTCAGTTCCACTCCTTAAGTTGGGAACCAAGAAGTTCTGCTTGTTGTTTTGACAGCCTCAAGTCACGTACGAAACCAATTGTTCATTTTGAGCAATTAAGTGAAGGTCACTAAAACTTTCTGGAATTTACAAAGGGTTGGCACACTAGTCTGGACTGTTTGAAAAATCCTTACTATTTCCATTACCTACCAAAGCAATATTTCATCAATCTAAAGGTGCAGTTGCACTGGTAAGTCTGTTTCATTGTGAGAAACGGTCTTAGGGCTGATGGCAAATTCGGATATTTGGATTTTTGTTTTTTTTTTTTGGAATATCCCTCAGTTCTTGTAACACAGAAATGGCAATTATCGAAACGATTGGTGGGTTCTCGCCATGCTATTGGAACCGCTAAAAGCTAGCTTTTTCTTTTCTCTTTCATCCACTGCATTAGTGACACGCTACAAGTAACACAACAAACGTGGGGAGCCCATTGCTTGTCTTGATTCCGACTAAAACTCCAAAATATAGAAAATACGCTCTTTTCACATTTTCAGACAATAGCCTCATTTGTGCCTTCACAAGGAATTCTCCACAAATGCAACAAAACTTGTCAGGTGAGGTTTTGCAACTTTGGCGCGTTTAACTGGACATTTTTGTCGTAACAGAGTTATATAGACAAACGAAAACACTTTCTAATAGACGCAATTGGGCACTTTGAAGGTCAAAACAATGCTGATACTGAAAATGTCTCACCTTATTTTAATTTGCTCTTCTAAAATTGTCGTCTCATCATGAAATTTATTACATGGCAATATAAATAGGGTCTATTGTGTTCACACAAATATGATATGCATTAGGAATTGTTGGATATATTTTAAGTTAATAAGGAGGTATTAACAATATAAAAATAGTAGTGTAAACTATGTTACAAAAATTGTGTTTGCCAGTGATTATTTATGTGGCAGAGAAACGCGGTAACCGTAATAATGAACAGAGTGACCGAAGTTTTGAAAAGAGTGAATGGTTAAAAGTTATTAAAATAAAGCTGATTATATCAAAGACAAAACGTATGCTTTTAGAAAAGAAGTGATTTAGAGATGGAATATGACAGGAAATATTATAATTTAAAGATTGTGTGAATATTTAAGAGTAATCATTGACAATAATCTTAAATATAGTAATCATGTCAATTACATACTGTTCCGTATCACGCAAACTAGGCTGACTTGGATCGTTTGCAAAAGTTGCAAAATAAGTGATATTTTTATAAGTGTAATATTTATACTAGAGTGAATGATATGTTGAATGTGTTAGGATGGATGAATGTGAAAAATATATTGTTTTTCAAAATGAATACCGATTTTTGCACGAAATGAACTTTTATTGAAATGCTACAATAAAATAAATTAATGCATCTGCTTACTGACTACCGTAGAAGGGGGCTATTCGGGAAATGTGGGGTTATTTGAGAAATAATGGAAAAAATGTCGAGTCCGGCAACAGTGCTCAAACAGATTATGCTCCGTAGACATTCCCATTCGGGCGAGTTATTTTATATTTTATATTGCAAGTTTAGTGCCCCCCTATTAAGGGGGGGCACTAAATCAAATAATCTTAATGATGTCTTTCCGGTATCTTCGAAAAACCTCAAAAAAAATTCCCAAATAGCCCCATTCTACTGTATATTATTTGAAACACAGTCTTGTAGCAAAGACTCTTTGCTTGTAGTAACCAACCTAGTTTCTCACTTTTATGAAATTATTACGTTATTTTAAAACAAAGACTTAATCGTTGTAATGAGAATTTCATGAAGAATCCAAATATGATATATATATATATATATATATATATATATATATATATATATATATATATATATATATATATATATATATATATATATATATATATATATATATATATATATATATATATATATATATATATATATACAGGGTGCTATTTAAAAACAAAAGTTGACATCACTTTTGGTTAGATCAGATGTCAAAATGTTCACCCAAGAAATGCAAAACATGGCTTTTTATGTCTCAAATGATATCACAAAATTTTAAATTTTTATTACTAAAACAATCGAGAAAATGGAACGGAACTAATCTCGTTGCCACCCGGTTTCAGCATAACCGATATGGTAGATATGATTTTGCAGGTCTTTTGCATGAGGGAACTTACACATTAGTCAAATATTAACTCAGCAGAATTTGGGAAGTATTCATAACAGCGTGCAATTTATTACTATTTACTCTCCATCTCCAGGCTGCAGTTGTAAATATTATCTTTGTTATAGCTTTATTTGAAAGTAGACATAGAAGTATTGGAAATTAATTAACGAGATTGGAAAAACACAAATTTAACTTGTGTTCAAATATAAAGTTGGATTATATTTAAATGAAGCGCAAATATTCAAAAAAGATAGATCCACATTTAAAAACTTGTGCAAAATCATAAAATCTTCTAGTAGACAAATCCAGAGATTGGATCACGTGTATTAATTATTGAGAGATTCCGGAATTAGAAATAGTAAAATTTGATAAAAATTAACTTTTTTAATCTGGATTTATGAGTTTTGAACTGAAAACAAAGTTATGTCGTGTATTGCTTGAAAATACAAGACATTTAGCAGGATGTGTTTAAACCGGGATGTAACATATTGCCAATAAAGAAAATTTTATTTGAAAAACGAAATAAATTGGTAAGCAACTAAACAAAAATTATGTAAAAATATAAATAAATTTCAGGCTGTTTTAATGATGCCACGTCAAACTTTGAAGGGTGATTTCTTTCTTAAAAAAAGTGA
The DNA here is from genome assembly GCA_029963845.1 of Rhamnusium bicolor. NCBI lineage: Eukaryota > Metazoa > Arthropoda > Insecta > Coleoptera > Cerambycidae > Rhamnusium > Rhamnusium bicolor. The sequence goes on along the minus strand of JANEYF010001593.1, from coordinate 20,020 downwards.
AATAACAGGAATAACATTTTTTCCTAAAATATTTCCTAAATGCTCTACGACACTTTAAACGTATAACATTAAACGGGCTTTTTAAAGAATAATTAGTAATAACTCGGTGATGGCTAAAAGTACAAACTTCAAACTTGACAGGGAAAATTGCTTTCATAGTAGCTACGTACACGAAAAGTTTCATCAAAAACTAACCAGTAGCGTCAGAGTTAGTACTGTTTAGGGTGTGTCCTACATAAGAAAGTTATTTGCAACCGAACGGATTTTTATTTTATGGCTTCGATGTACCATTTTTAAACTTTCCTGGCCACATAATTAAACTTGTTTACTCATACTTGACAGGTAGAACTCTGCAAGTTAGAGTAAATGAAAAGCTTTAAACACCGCGGAACATAGGTGTGGAAGTTCGCAAAGGTCGGTCGTCGCACCAAAATTATTTAACCTTTCCACAATTTCCTAATATAAAATTGGCCATCTACGCCGACGACACGGCCATGTACAGCCATAGCTGGAGCGCTCAAGCGGCGAATCAGCTATTAAAAGCTCACATGGTACGTGCGATGGAGTACTATGACCGATGGAAAATTAGGGTTAACTTGAGGAAGACGGAGGCGATCATGTTCTTTCAAAATTTTTTGAATACTAAGAATTTGACGCCAATTTCGATAAATGGGACGCAATATCAAACAACATTTGGACAAACGTTTAACATTTTCGAACCATAATCAAACCGTCCGAAAGGTTTACGCTCTATCGAGAACTGTATTTCCACTCATGGCAAAGGGTAGTAAACTGAGTAGGACAAACAAAAAATTAATATTATACATACATCTATATTGAGGCCGGTCCTAACATATGCGGCGCCTGTGTGGTGCAGCAAATGTGTGACGACATTAAAGAAACTTTCAGCTTTGTAAAGTAAATAGACCCATAACGGTCTATATTAAAAACATTTCACAACAATTTTATAATTATCAATTGTCAAATAGTCTGTTATTAAACAACATCACACAAATTAGGGAGTATAACGCACCCTTTAGAATAAAACACAAATTACCATACTAGTCGTTGCCTACCTTTCCACAACTCTTGTAGGCCAACCCCCACCAAAATTTCAAATTAATCTCCGTTTTCTTCTTTTTTTTGTTTATTTTTTTCCGTCAAAATTTGTTTATAATTATTTATTAAAAAATTTATTATATCTTGTAAGTAAATATAACTTTTGGATCAAATTAGAAATTGTTAAAAAAATCAAAAATTAAGCGGTGTGACATAACCGCTCAACAGACAAATTGTCTTAAGAACGGTTATTGAGATTGTAATTTTCCCATCCTTGATAAACAAAATTTATCAGCAAAGTATCTTTTTAATCATAGTTTCTTTTAACCATTTTTATCAATTATAATGCTATTTTATTATCTATTAACCTAGGCATAAGTTGTTAATTACATGTATTAATTACATCCTTTTTAATTTAAGATAGGTGTTAGTATTCTAAATTTAATTTTTAGATATCAAATCGACATCCAGCCCTTCAATTGCCACAGCGGCACATCGCAGCGTGGATGTCTGGCTGGCTCTAGGCGTGGATGTCGGAATTATTGTTTTTTACATAATATTTAAATATATCGTTTTGATTTTGATTGATTGATTAGCAGCGAATCTAGGATTATTTTGTTCCATTTAGTTACTCTTTGCTATTAAGTTACTCAGCGACTGCAGTAAATGTCTGTAAAAGCAAAAAAAGGGTTTAATTTGATATAAAAATCTGGTAGTTTAGGAAAAAAAATTGTTTGGCATGTTATTAAAAATCACCACGGAATTGAAAAAAAAAATGTTTTGAATCAGTTTATAAAATGTGTTAAAATTGTCTACCATCCGTTTCAACACAGGTTCCATTCCGTGTTATTCTTGACTGGCGTACCCTGGCAAATATTTCAGGCATCTGCCACACATCTTTTTTAAACGTGGTGAGAATTCGATGCACTAGATCTTCCCGATTAGCCACTGGGGTGTCGCAATCGAGAGGCGTCAAAATCAGTGACCGTGGGTGCCAGGAAAAAGTACCATCGCGTCCAATCCATTCATCTGGATGTCTCATTTATGTGAGTTTCGAGCCAAAAAATAAGGTGGCGCGCCATCGTATTGAAATATCATTCGAGCTCGAATGTTCGGGGAAATATCCAGCCAAATTGGAAGAGTGTTAATAGGAAATTCAAGATAGATTTGACCATTGAGACGCGGTAAAAAAATGTGCGGTCCGATTAGATGACTATCTAACAATTCTAGCCCAGATATTGATGAAAAAACATTGCAAGCGATCATGTATGTATTAGCATGTGGATTTTCATAGTCCCAGATATCACTATTGTGCATATTGAAAAGACAATCTCTAGTACAACATTGAGAGTGTGAGTTTGGCACGAGTACTAGTCAATGGGTTTTCTGCTTTCTGCTATTTGTTCCAATATCTCCTCTTTGAAACTTTGTGTTCTTCTTTCTCTAATTCTACCTTGGTGCGTAGGTTTATTTAGAGACCCAATTTTTTATAAACGGAGTTGAGCCCTCGAGAAAATATCATGATGAGGTTGCGCCGACTTGGGAAACGTTCCTGATACAACCTAGCTCTCTCACGCCAATTTCTATCAGCTGCACCATACATTATATGTAAAGGATACGGCATTTATTACTGGCACATTTCAAAGTGCAATTACATGCCTGTTAATTAAAGCACATAAACAAAGTAATATGTTAATTTACTAGAAAAATTATGCAGTATTTACTTAAATCTTTAAAAATAACGTTAGGTAAGTGTCTGCCTCAGGTTCTAAGGCATTCTTCTAGTTGCTTGTGTAAACTTCTCATTGTTTCATTCAACAATTCTTGGTTTATACGTCGAATTTCTCGCGTCATTGCGTCTTTCAGTTCTTGTAGATTTCGGGGACAATTAATATACACTCTATACTTCAAGTAGTCCCATAAAAAAATTGGGATATGTAAGATCAGGCGACCTTGAAAGCCAGGTTAATATTGCCGCGTCGGGAAATAACGCGTCCAGGAAACATTTGTCTTAATACATTCATTGCAGCAGCAGACGTATGGAGCATTGCCCTTTCTTGTTGAGACCATAGATCTGGATGATTCTCCATTCCTAGTCTTTGCAATTCACAAGGTAAAAAGTTTTGAAGCATGTTAATATACCGTTCTGAATTTACAGATACTGTTTTTCCATCTTCTTCAAAAAAGTAGGGGCCGAGAATTCCAAAAGCACATACACCGCATCAAACTGTAATTTTTTTTGTAATGTGGTTATTCAAACACTTGTTGGAGTTGGATAGAAGCCCAATATCTACAGTTTTGCTTCTTTATCTTTCCTGATAAATAACGATGTGCTTCATATGACATAATGAGATTGTTTAAGATATCGGCATTTTCGTCAATCATGTTGCAAAATTGAGTACTATACTCCTTGTTTAAAAATCTTCTGGCAAGAGCTTTTGCACAATTTGAATTTTTGCAGTGATGCATTTCAAAATGTTTATTAAGAATTCGTCTGAGATTGCGATTGGATAACTGCATCGTCTGTTTGATTGCAGAGCGACTTGGACTTCTTTGTATAGCTAAGTGCACCCTTTTAATGATTTCTGCGAATCTTAGGATTAGATTTAATGGTATCGTTGTTTTGAAAATGCTTGTACTAGATGAAAATCATGTTCCTTGATGGAATTCTTCCACGCCTAGGTACAATAAATTGAAATCGTCTTTGAACTTCCGTGATTAATTCAGTTTTAATGAATGTATTAACGCAAAACACGATACTGCGCAAGCCAGTGAACCATTATAAATTTATCTTATCGAATTTTATAAACACCTTGATAACAATAATGTTTTTGAACTGTCATAATGTAACAAAAAACAAAGTGTAGCCGCTCTAGATAAATTTATATTTTTACTTTCTTATACCTAATATAAGGAAGTATAGTAATCGTGATTTTTTCGACCTGGAGATTTTGATTGATATATACATTTTGAACCTTCCTGACACCATTCTGACTCTTTTCCGAATTATGTCTGTCGGTGCGCGCGTGTGTGTGTGCGTGTTCGTGCGTGCATGCGTGCGTGTCAATAAGAAGAAATCATTAAAATATATGCCATGCATTATTATTGACAGTATCGAGTGATGCTGATAATTAATTATTTAAAAATTTTAATGAAACATTTCAAGGTACGCTATTAAAATTTAATAGAGGTAAATGAAGAATTAAACAGAATGATTTTTTTTTAGATCAGAATGATATCTACTGGTATAAGAAAGTTATGTGCTGGCCACATCAGATATTTTTATTACGATTTTTAACATCAAACAAATTCAGCATGGCCTATTGCAATATAGCGCGATGGTATCGGTATATTAACATACGTCAAAGAACTGCATCATATATGCTTTAATAAAATATCTTTCTTGTACATGTACGTTAAGTATTAAGTATAAAGTAATATTTAAAAATGTGTGAGTAATAAATGCCGTATCCCTTTTTATATCAGCCAATTCAGCATTTGAATATTCATTCATAATCACGAAATGACTAACAAATCGAATTTAAAACTGTATTACTTTCTTAAGTAACTTTTGCACATCACACTGTCACTGTCAGTTGGTTTTATCGAGTAATGGTCGCCTTCCTTGTTTGTGATTTTTATTAAGCATGTTTTTTTTTCTTATATGAATAATAAAAAAGATAAAATTATTTTTTTCTGTTACTGTTGAATGGTTTTTCATGATTAAAACTAACTTGTTAGGATTTAGTAAAAACCCACCCTCATATTTCCATTAATTAATGTATCTCAAGAATTACGTTCACAAAGACAACTCAAATCACTCATAAACGAGATTCGTTGCTAACAGTGCTCACGACAAAATTCCGATGATTTTTTAGCTTCGTATATGGTACGATGTATGAAAAAACTAAAGAGGACAAAAGTTCTAGTTAAAGATGATGCATCCAAATCAATAAAACAAAAATCCGTTTGGTTTCAAATAACTTTTTATTATGTAAGATTTTATCACTCCAACCCGTCCTATCCCTGACGCCACTGGTTAGTTTTTGATGAAACTTTTCGTGTACGTAGCTATGGAAACGATTTTCCCTGCTAAGTTTGAAGTCGGTACTTTCAACCATCACTGAGAGTAATTATTTAAGATGCTTGTTTAATGTTATAGTTTCAAAGCATTGGCACCATTTTAGGAAAACATGTTACTCTTATTTTTTTTTGCTTTTTTTGAAGTAACATGATTGAAACACTCAGTAAAAAATTTTTTCTCATTTATTAAAAAGTCATCACTTGAAGATTATAAATAAATATCTCGACAAATTTGTTGATAGACGAATCTCATTTATTGAAAGTAGAATAAATTTGCCACGAATACACGACCTGAGTTTCATATTCTACAACAATAACCCCACATATACGTATTCTATCTGACAATAGGAAATAAGTTTTCTACATTTCAGCTAGGTTAGGTTTTTTAAAAAGTTGATATGAGTTCCAATGAACTGTGAGAAATACAGATAGAACTTTATGAGAATCGGTTTAATTAAAAAAAAATGCCTGAGAAATTAAACATTTCCTTTCAATGAGAGATTTTCCAATTCAGCAGACTGTCTTTTAAAGTTCTGCCATTAAGAAAATGAATAAATTATACTGAATAGAAGATGAAATAAAAAGATTAATTTGTGAGGAGTATTCCATTTCATAATTTTGTAGAATATCGTTTATTCCACGAATTCTTTACCAGATTAACATTTTTATTGAGGAAGCTTTTTTACATATATGTCATTTTAAAAATGTAGAAAAGGAAAATGGGTTTCCCCAGATTCAGTTTGTTACACTTATACACCTTTAGACTACTTTTATACTTATGCCTTTTAAGTGACTCTACCTAAAGGCAATGAATGAAAATGGAAATTGAATAATATGTGGATGCTTTAAAATGGCTGGTGAATTTATTGCTCTTCGGGAGAATACAAGAGGAAACATTTATTTTTTATACATTTGTTGATTTGGATAATGCATTGTAGAGATAACATATGAAAGGAAAATGTTATTTGTGTTGATTATATAAATTCACCCGAATTCGTTTCTAGATAATGTATATTCACAATAACAAAAATGTAAATGGAAAACCAATGCTTTCATCTTTCTTTAGACATTGCAGCCACCTTGAAGCCATTTTCTACAATATTTCAATTTACAAATCATCGAAATTCAAAAAAGCTCCAGGGAAGGGTGGTATCGATAATAAGCTTTTTAAAAATCTACCAAGGAAAGGCATATTGCAGCTTGTCAACATTACGAACGCAATTCTGCATCTGGCCACACTGTTGAAAAAGGGCAGTAGTGACCCCCATTTCTAGGTCTGGAAAAAATTTAAAATTAGCTGTAAACTATCGGCCAATATCACTCCTCTCCGCCATATCAAAAATGGTGGAAAAAATCGTATTAAGCAGACTAAATACTGCTCAAGAAAATTTAAATATCCACGAAGACCATCAAATCGGATTCAGATGGAGGTAAGCACTACACAGCAAGTAGTCAGGATCGTAAATAATATCAAGCTGCAATATAACCTTGGAAAGAACACCACCATGATGCTCTTAGAAATTGAGAAAGCTTTTGATACCGCCTGGATCTCGGGACTCGTATACAAACTCTACACATTCAATTTTCCATTACATGGGCGTTCCACAAGGGCCAGTTCTTATTCCAAAATTATTCAATTTATACATCTCTGGCTTTCCTCCGTTTCCCAACAAAAAACTGGCAATATATGCCGATACGGCCATATACAGACATTCGCACGGTGCGCAAGCAGCAAATATGCTATTGAAAGCGCATATGGCAACGGCCACAACATATTATAACCAGTGGCAGGTGAAACTAAATGAGGAAGTCAGAGGCGACAGTGTTCTTTAAAAAATTTGAAAACTACAATCAAAAAACAAAAGACCAATTTCGATCAAGGGACACAATTGAAGCAAAATCATTTGGGGGTTCATTTAGATAAGGGGTTAACTTTTGGCCAACATCTTAACATAACTGAGTGTACGGAAAGTATATTCTTTGATTAAAACCTTATACCCACTCTTGGCAAGGAATAGTAGACTAAGCATGACAAATGAGAAATTAATATACAGTACAATAGTAAGGCCGGTTCTAGTATGCGTAGCTCCCGCGTGGTGCTCAGCATCTGCAACAAGATTAAACAACAAAAAAAAACTTCAAATTCATCAAAACAAAATACTTAGACTAATAACTTCCCTAGATAGATATACACCCATTCGTCATCTACACGAAATCACCGACATACCACTTATAATACAATATATCACCAACATGTCCCAATAATTTGATACTATTCAACTTTCCCACAATCCACTTACACGCAATATAACCCAAATTAGGGAACATAATGCTCAATTTAGGATTAAGCATAAGTTGTCATAACAGACGTTATCAATCTTTCGGCAACCAATATGGTCCAACTTGTCAAAATTCAAAGTTAACCCACTCTTTATTCATTTTTGTACATTTTCGTTTCCTCTTTAAAATCATTTCCATTTTTGTAATTTTATTAAAAATTGTACTACACTTGTTCTAAATTCAAAAATTGGCCGTGTCCCAGATCAGAATTGCTTTAACTGCGTTTTCCATTAATTTAATTTCCCGTCAACCCGGCAAAACAGTGTCCTTGATATATTGTATATATCAAATTTATAAGTTGTAAATATTAGATATTAAGTAGTTGTCTGTTTCAGCATAATTAGTTTTAAGTCTAATATATTATTTAAGAATAATAGGTGTTAGAATATTAAGTAAATTATTATTAATCCTCTGAACCTCACTCCCGTCCAACCCTTCAATTGTCACGATACACCGTCTCATGTATGTTAGGTTGGCTCCGGTCGTGGGTAATCCGAGAGGAACAATTCTATCCAAAACCTGTTAAATAAATTGTTTTGAATTTGAATTTAGCATGTGTGACTAGATAATCTGTCCATCGTTCTACGGATTCGAATCCCACCACTGGCACTGTCTATGTCGGTGGAAACGGCTGTGTATCTGCGTTATTTCATAAGTTACCATGTTTTTAGTAGCAACTAAACCGTTTTAGTAACTATCATACTTACAAAAACTGATGTTAAAATTCCTGTAAACTCTTCTTTACATCGGTTTTAGTAAATAGTTTTTATTAACTCTACTCTTCCTGGTTGACGGGCGTAGACTTATAAAACCCAATTAACACCTAATTAACATGCGTGCAAACCCGAGATTAATAACATAAAGATAAGTAACCGATACATAAACAACAATTTGCATGTTTACATATCAACGTATCCAAAACAAACCAGGGGCGTCTCTAGGCTTCAGCGTTTATTTTAATGCTTTTGTATAACTTAAAACTTAATAGGTATACAAAATTTGTTTACTTGAGGAATGTATTTTTCAATGCTATTCTGCTGTTGCTATTTTAATCTCTGTTATTTTTAAGTGATTTTAAAGTTTTGTGTTATTGGGTACTGATTAATAATAATTGATTTTTAGCTACTTATAAAGATTTATTTAGTGAATATTTATTGAGAAACAATAACCAATAAGTGTGTAGTGTGCGGCCAAAGAGGAAAACCAAGGGGTTGTTTATCCTTTCACATGTAAGTAAACAAAACAAATCAGGGTCGGCATATTGCGTGAATGCGTAAGTGTGAAAGCTCAAAAATGACTAAAATTAACATCAGCTTTACAAAAAATAAAAAACAACATTTGAATCAATTTAATTTGAACAGTAAAAAAATCCACATTTTATTAAAAAAGATATTTATACAAAACTATCTATTTTAACTTGAATGGATAGTTTATTCTTAAGGCTGCTCATGAACTATAGATATTTTAAAGTCTGTTGATATTTTTTTAATTAAATTTTAAAGGTTATTATTATAAAATGTGTTTATTTTCAAATTTCCCGATAATCTGGTGAGGAGAGAAAGTTGGCTGAAAGCTCTCAAAATGGAAAATGCCAATAAGTGGCACTACCTGTGTTCAGAACACTTAAAAAAAGTAATTATACTATTAAATGATCTGGTTTATAAGTCTTGAAAATCAGTGATGTTCTATTTTTCCGCTGGCAACACTATCACCTGGTTCGTCATACGTACTGTCCAGGTTTTTCGAGAATTATATTAAAAATTAATAATATACTGAATAGTCACTCATTTATACCGCATGAAATAATATCAAGTAGATACCTACAAAGCATCAACTGTTTTGTTGATATGTTACTTTTATTGCAGTGATGTAGGTTTATATATTTTAAAGAAATCTCACTTGTTTCAGCATTGAAAATTTAATTCCCTCGCCACCATTAGTACACAAGATAGCAAAGTATGTTTAATTTAAATATACAGTGCAGTGATAAAAAAAATGTTTAGATCACTGCACGCTACATTTAAAGAACTTAAAAATATCTACAATTTGATGTACCAGACATGGCCGATGCCTAAAAAATAAAAAAAATAAGGACCAGGGGAGTTTAAAATGGCGGGCCTTGTATATTTAAATTTAACATACCTTGCTACCTTGAGTACTAATGGTGGTGAAGGAATTAAATTTTCAATGCAAAAACAAATGAGATGTCTTTGAAATATACAAACCTACACCACTGCAATAAAAGTAACATATCAACATAACAGTTGATGCTCTGTAGGTACCTATCTACTTGATATTATTTCATGTGATATGAATGAGTGACTACTTAGCATATTATTAATTATCAATATTTCTCTACTAACCTGGACAGTACGTGTGACGAAGTGGTTATACTGTTGCCAGGGGAAAAAATGGAACAGCATTGATTTTCAACACTTTTAATCCATATCTTATATTATAATCACTTTTTTTAAAGTGTAGTGAACACACGTAGTGCCACTTACTTGCATTTTCCATTTTGAGAGTTTTCAGACAACTTTCTCTTCACTCCAGATTCTCGGGAAATCTGAAAATAAACACATTTTTTAGTAACAACCTTTAAAATTGAATTAAAACAAATATCAATTGACTTTAAAACATCTACGGTTTGTGAGCAACCTTAAAAATGAAATTTCCATTGAAGTTAAAATAAATATTTTTGTACAAGTATCTTTTTTGATAAAATGCGGATTTTTTACTGTTCAAATGGAATGGTTGTTTTTGTTTTTGTAAAGCTATCATTAATTTTAGTTATTTTTGAGCTTTCACACTTTCGCAGTATGCCGGCCCTGAATTGTTTTGATTACTTACCCGTGAAAAGATAAACAATCCCTAGGTTTTCCTCTTTGGCCACACAATACACACTTATTGGTCATTGTTTCTCAATAAATAATCACTAAATAAATTTTTATAACTAAAAATCGATTACTAACTGGTACCAAATAACACAAAACTTTAAAATCACTTAAATACACAGATTAAAATGACAGATGTCGTCTTACAGAACACAATAGATCGGGCATCGATCGGGTTTCTTCTTGCTGCGTACATGATTCTGACCAATAGGAATAAAGCCAACCGTAATATTTACGTACGTCGCGTAGGATGTAGATGAATCGGATAACTTTATATGTTTTATTACTCATCTTCTAGTATTATTAATCTGAGGTGTAAACACTTCCAGATTTTTAAACCTGCTATTGACACTACTAATAAACTAAATTAGATATGTCTGACACTACAGACTACAGACATTTTTAAAAGAACCTAGAGCCAAGAATTTTATATTAAAAGTCAATGGTCTGCAGCATTTGTCACGCAAACGTAAACAAAAGAAAATAAGGTTAGAAATGCAGTAGGTATTTCGGTGTTGTTGGTTGGCAATCGAACAGTTACGTCATGAGTAGTTGTTAATACTACAGGATTTACACAAGTGTAAAAGATCACAGAGGAAGGGATTTATAATGGAAGTTTACTAATTCCTGATCAATAATTCTTGTTTGAACGTAGTCAAAGTAACCCTCGCCTGTGCAGCTTCGGTTTTGAATTCGGGGGTTGTCTAATTTCTGTGGTGTTTATGTTTATGTTTTATTAATGGACAAACATATTTAGACAATTCGTCTTTATTAAATTTAGTTCAGTTAACAGCAATAAGTTAGCTGTTGAGTTAATGAAAATTCAACCCAAAATATAAATTCTCTACTTCAGTAAACCATCTAAGCATACTTTTAAGTCATGATATAACATCTGTACATAACATACATAGTAAGGTACAAAAGTAAGGTGCCACCCTTCTAATTTTTGGACGGTTTGAATTTTTTTTAATTTTAAGTTCATATTTTCAGATTTGTGACCTTTTGAGTAATGTACAAAATTTAAATGTTAAGATTGTGCTTGGCCGCCATGGATTTGTTCTTTAATGTCCAGTATAGGCGTGTGATACCTTAGGTTAGGTTAGGCTAGGTTTGTTGTGAGTGGGTCTTAGTAGATCCTCCACTGCGGCCATCAGCAGGACTATTGTGGCTCACGCCTAATTATATTTCACCCAATAAGTTCAGTCTCTTAATGAAACTGATAACTTTATTGGGTGAGAATGTGATACTTTATACTAAAGGCATATTCTTCGGTAGTAACATACCAAAATTTCGTGTCAATCCAATGACGTATAACGAAATGGCGAAATTCTAAATCACATGTACCTCCTTATCTGCTTTCATTTTCTTTTTTTGAGCACTGATGTTTTGGAAGTATTTTAAATACATACTAGTGATCTGGTGCTTAGTTGTGAGTTTTTTTTGTTATCTCGGCTCATTTTCTCTGCCAGCAGTTATTTTTTGGCATCCCTGTTTTATTTTTTAGCATTGTTCATGCTTTCTGTTTTTGATGGCATAACTAAATAAGAAATAGCGTCATACAACAAATTGTAACTTAATGTGCTTAAAATAATGCTACATAATTTAGAAGAAAAGGTGTAGGCAGTTTTAATTTTCGGTGAAATAGGTAGGAACTATGAGAGAACCGTGTGGGTTTTTAATGAACGTTTTTATGATAGGTCTATATCAGGGCAATATTGGACAAAAATAGTTCAAACATTTTTAAATACAGGGTATGTGAATAATGGCAAAAAAGAAGAGACCAAAGACAATAGCTACTGACACGGAAGACGAAATAGTGGCAGAAATAACAAAAAACCCACAATTAAGTACCAGACTACTAGCAGGTGTAACACCTCCAAAACATCGGACCTGAAAAAATATCCGTTCCTTATAAATTTAAACTGTTGCACCAACTCTTACCTGGACATCCTACTCATGGGAATAAATTTTGTGACGCGGTTAAAAATTTAGCTGAAAGAGATTCAAACTACTTATGAAATGTCTTTTAGGAATGAAGTAACACGGAAAACTAAATAAAGAGCACGTTATTGAATTAATGGAAGTCCCCACATAATTCGTGAGCATTATACCCAGTACCCCCGAACAATAAATGTTTAGGTGGGTAGTTTGGGGAATCACTTTGTGAGGCCTGTGTTTATTGCAGGAGATTTAATGGGCCTCTGTATAGACAACTTCTTGAAAAGGAAATGTTACCAAGAATTGAGAAAATAGTTGAACAGCAACCGAATGAATCCAGATCCAACGAGATAGTTTTTCACATGATGTAGCTCTGCCTCATTTTTCCAGATCAGTTAGAACGTATTTAGAAGAACAATTTCCAAATCGATGGATGGGTGCGGAGGTTCAAATTGATTACTAGCGCGATCTCCTGACTTATCCGCATTAAACTATTTCTACTGGGGCTTTATAAAATACAAATTGTAACGTGTTCCACCCAGAGTAAATTTGGAAGAATTGAGAAAAGCTATTACTGCAAGTCCAGGGGGGAGTAGTGCTACGCAAAGTACGTGAAGAATTTTTGAAAAGGGTTCGTTGTCGCCAAGAACAAAATTGGGATCAGCTTGAGCAACTACTTAAATAAGGTTCCTTTAGATGTACTGTTTGTTAATTTTGAGTATTTATTTACATTTTGCAAATAAAAAAGGTGTTACTCAAATCTCATCGATTTTCAGTTGTTTTCAATCCAGTTGTTATTCGTACATGATTTGATGTTCATTCTTACATATTCCCATCGCAAAATCTATGAAAGTAGATAAGGAGGTAGATACGATTTAGATTGGAAGAATAGACCTTTTATGTAAGGTATCACACACCTATATTGGATATTGAAGACAATTCCAATATGGCGAATGCAATCTAGACATTTCAGTTTCCAATTTTACTCAAAAGGTCGTAAATCTAACTGAAAATATGACCTCAAAAAATTTTTTTTTGATTCGCTCAGAAATTAGAGGGGGCCGGGGGGCAACTTACTTTTGGTCCTTATTATATATCCGTCATAAAGTTAATCTCAATTTATATCTAAAGAACAAGTCTGTATATTTCAGTTACTTGCAACTATCTGAATAGGATAAAACAATTATAAAACTAAAAAAATAAAGTCAAAGTTAGACAAGACAAAACAAAGTTTTGTAATTATTTCACTTTACTTCTGATTTTATTGAATTTATCTGCCTATAGGACTGTATATTTCTATACATATACTATATCCAGCGTAAAGACTTGCTACGGTTTTTTGGTGAAAGATTAGTTAATTTCAAATTAAAATGAACAAGATATATTGGACACTTTGGTTAGATATATTTTATTTGATCTCTGAAAATAACTTTGGACTTTGCCTCTTTAAGTTACATGAAGGATTTGGTTGCCGGGACACTTATTGAATATTAATGATTTTCGTTTGTCGGAAGACTGTAAATAACACAATGGGCCTCGACTTCCGGGAGTTTTATTTAAACTAAGCTATTCCGGCTTGCTGGATACAATTCATTACATAAAAATAAACGTCGTCCTTTTGCATATATGTATAAATTTTTGCATGAAATTGCTAATGCATTGAAAGTGGCAGTGTTTCAATCACAAAGAGGTAGAAATTAGCTATTGGAAAAAAAGGTAGTCTTGACAAATACTAAAATTTTATATAGTTAGTGTCTAACAGATTTTTTTAATAAGTCGTCATTATTCATTGGCGTGAAGTTGTATACAGGATGTCTTTCTGGTTTAATTTTTTCCTTTATCCTCATACAGTCGGCATTAATACTTTCACTCATTTCATTTTTTACAATTGTCAGCCGAGCTGGGTGGCATATAAAGTAAAAGCACATGTGCTAAGTACACCAGTCAAATTAAGCAAAAATCAGGCCCATTTTCACGATAATTTCCAACCATTCCCGACCAATACCATTCGATTCAGTTTTTTTTTGAATTCTCGTGGTCAATTTTGCCGTAAGTTATATGAGCAAGAATTTAATTTATAAACAATTAAAGTTGTGAAAATGATGAAAATCGATGTTTCTAAATATTCAACTTCAAACGCTGTGAAAACGGCAACAGATAGAGAAAAATTGCTCAGAACATTTTTTATAGAGTGTTAGATTCCCTTCAAAAAAGTCCACGACGGCATATCTCTACGATGAATAGTTAAGGCGTTACAATGAGTTAAATGTTTATTATTTTTCTACTGCGTACTGGTCAGCTGTATACGCAACGCGCATGCGCGACTAACGGGCCCATTTCTCACGTAATGGCTGTCTGCGCAGACCATTTCAAAGTGGACTTGCTTCAAATTATTCAATTTTTTTCTTCCACAGTTTAAATTAAAGATATATATTTTTTTTAATAAAAACATATTTATTTAATCATTAATGACATAATTATTCAATGAAAATTGTTATTCAATGACAATATTTATTCAAGGCGGGGTTTTTTTTTAGAACAGAAGAGCTAGGTTCGTCTGAATCTTCTAATATACAATCTTCTTCAGCTTCCTCATCTGCATGTTCATCTTTTCGATTTGTTTGAATTTCATCAAATTCTTCTTCTTCCTACTCAGTATCACTTTCTTGTAAAAGATGTGTGAGCCCATAATATTTTGCATCTCGGGAAGAATACAGCAGAAAAATAATAAATATTTAACTCATTGTAACGCCTTAACTATTCATCGTAGAGATATGCCGTCGTGGACTTTTTTGAGGGGAATTTAACGCTCTATAAAAAATGTTCTGAGCAATTTTTCTCTATCTGTTGCCGTTTTCGCAGCGTTTGAAGTTGAATATTCAGAAACATCGATTTTCATCATTTTCACAACTTTAATTGTTTATGAATTAAATTCTTGCTCATATAACGTACGGCAAAATTGACCATGAGAATTCAAAAAAACATACTGAATCGAATGGTATTGGTCGGGAATGGTTGGAACTTTTCGTTTTGAAAAACCCTTAATTTGACTGGTCTAAAGAACTTCCTTCGACTTCGGCAGGCCCGTAATGCACTTCTGCTACGTGGACATGCTCAGAAACATCATGCCCGTTAGGTTAGTATAGAGTAGGGACGCACAAAATAATGAATACATCGATGTTAGTATCAAATGAAATACTGGAAAATGAATATCGATCTAGCTCAAAGATCGAAATGAAAACACCTTTTTTAAATATCGATGTTTTTACATATGTACTTGATGATTACAAGAAAATTAAACAATCTTAAATACGCATAAACAATATTTATTTAGAACAAAAATGAAATGAACTATTAAGTATATCAATAAATTATTAAATAACGTATTTAAGGAATAAATAAATAACAGTAATAATAAATAAATTTTATAGCTGCCGATATTTTTTTAACAGCACTATCCAGAAATAGAAGCTGTGACAAATGTCTACCTTTTAAATAGTTTCTCGTTTGGGTAGAGTTTTGATCCGCCTTAGAAAAAAACTGGGTGTCAGTAGATGGCAGGCATTGCGCAATATATCGAAAAAAGCTGGTAGAAGCACCAAAGGACTCACAAATAAAAATTCGCATGCGCTCGCTAAATACGTCAAAGAAAATAAGGGTATTGCCTCCAATAAATTCAAAAAGTAATTTAATCTTTATACAGTTGTGTGTAATATTATAGTAAATATTAAAAAAAAAATCAAAAATAGTTAAAATTGTATGCGTTACTTTATCGTAACCCTGTATATTATTTACCGTACGTTATTATTTTATCATAGTTTCATATCTCGTTTTCAATAATATTTACATATTTTGTTTTACAATTTTACTACCATAGTTATGTATATTTTTATAAATAAATTTTTTAAGGCTTTATTATTGTTTTATTTTGATGTAAAAATTAAACCAAAACTATTACAACACATAAAATACGGAGAAATTAGCATCTGTCTGTAGATCTTCCAATAGGAATCTCCTAGCGTACGTGTTTGTTTCAGAGCATGTCCACGTAGCACAGGTGCCTTTACTGGTGCCGACTCAGGCTTGCCGATTCGCGTAGCGCCGTGGTGTGTATGCAACCGTGTGCGTGAATAGGCTATTTGACTCTTACTTTTAAATTGTTTTAAAATGTTCATATCGTAGTATTAGTCCACAGGAACTTTTATTTCGCTTAAATGAAATCGCTTTATAGGATAAAATAGCATTCAAAACTTCAAATATATAAATTGTCGCGAAAACACGAGCCGTCATGTCACTATCTCCTGTGACGTCATTCTTGTAGTAAACAAATAGGCCCAAGTAACGTTCGGTATCGTCTTTTTCATTTATCATATAAACTAATGACTTCCCATCGTTATACATGGAGTTTGGCGCCGAACTGCAAGAGTACAAGTGTAAAGACACCACAAAAGTTATTTATAAAACTGCCAGATGATATTAAAATGAGAAAGACTTGGTTACAACTTGCTAGGAGAGATCCGAAATTATTATCGAGTAAAAGTATACTGCATTTTTGTGATGATTACTTTGATGTAAGTACTATTTTGTCTAAACTTTCCGTAGCTTTGAACTTTACAAGTAATGTAAACAAGTGAAGTCATTCACATATTTGTCCTGTTTGGAATTTTGAAGCTATGTTGAGGATTATCTAATAAATAATGTTCTAATTACCTACATTATACACACCTTTATAAACGTAAGTACTTAGTTAGCCTTAAAATTATAACTAAACGAATATATACTTACACAGATGTTTTAATTTAATCAGGATTAGTCAAAAATAATTTAGCAACCATTATTGTATCAATTCTTGGCAAACTCGTACTGTTCGCTTTTTAAAAAAACGGTTCTCCATGACTATTATAAACTTAGAAATACAACACGAAATCAGTCCAAATATTTACAAAGCAGTCACGATCAGATAACCATAAGTTTTGTTTACTACAAGAGTGATGTCACCTTTAAAACCATCATGCTGGGTAGCGTTTTGTGACGTCGTTCGCAGACTAAAAAACTGCAATTTTAAAATTGAAATAATAAATCAACCTTGTGTTTTTGTTAATACAAACCGGTAATTTCTAATTTCTTATTCGATAAATTATCGTATTCACATACTTTAATAATTTATTTTTCGTAATGTCAAACACCGTATTATATATGGCTAACTCGATAACAAATTTAAAAAAACAATGGATTTAAACAGATGCTTCTAAGTGAGAAGGTAAATTAAAATTTATATCAATTACACCTGAACACTACTCTTTATCCGTAGTAGTTTTTAAAAATATATGGCAGTTATTTACTTATCCGGAAATAAATTATAGCTTTTAAAAAATGCAAATGGCAATATAGGAATTAATACAAAATGTGGATATTACAAAATCAGTTCTAATTAGGGTAATAAAATATTACATGAATGATATTGATCTGTCGATATAGTTTTATCAGAATGCATTCATTTTCTTAAATATTTTCATTGTTTTGTTTTTTACGATATAGCAAAACCGATATCGATTTTCTTGAATCTTATAATACTCAAATATTCGATACAAAACATTTTTATAGTTTATATCAATTTGTTGGGGTCATATTAAATTAACAGGATAGATACCTTTAAATTGTAAGATAGCACAAACAAAACATGTTTGTTTATCCTGTGAAAATGTTTGCGTATACTGAAAATAAATTTCAAGAAGGATAAAGCTGAAAGAAAATAGTGGGCGCAATGTTTATAAAGCTAGTCGGGTAGCGAACATTGGATAGGCTAAGGTAAACATAAAATTATAAGTGTAAATCTCTGATACCAGAGACGCTTTCCTAAGTATACATAAGGGTCAATATCCTATAATTCTTCTATAGTCAATGCATTAATATTGTTAAACAACTTTCTATAGGAATGCGATTTATACATTTCATTATAAAGAATGTTTAAAGATGAATTTATACTGTTTTTCTTTATTACCTTTAACTATACTGCATTAGCATAATTTTTTTTAAGCGCTGAAAAAAGTGTAGTATGTGTGTCTACATGACATGTATTTCCTTTCTTAACACGAATCTGTTGATACTAAAATTGTACTTTAAAAGGCCTATTCACATGCGGATTTGTCCGACAGAGAGATCCATTGTGAGCTACATATAGAAGTATTTGTCTGTAGACTGATCCATTATTGCTCCTACATATTCACGGACAAATCACAACAGACGTCGGGGCAGAATTTATTTCTACTGATTCCCGCGTTGTAAAAATAGTAAAAATGCAATCTAACTACACGTATATACAGGGTGTCCCAACCAAAAGTAGACACCCTGAATAACTTTGGAGATAACAATTTTTTGAAAAATTGGTGAAACACGTGGACTTTGTTTCCAAGGGGGACATATTTTAATGTAATACTTGTATACCTATCATCATCCATCTACCCTACACGGTCATCCCCACAAAAAATTCAAATGGCAAGGGGGGTCGAGTGATACAACTTTTGAAAGGTTTTTCAATTCCCTGCATAACTGTGTATTTGTTTTAACTTTTATCGATTCGTTCTTTAGGAAAATAATTTTATTTTTGATGATTACACACAATCGAAATCGTTTAAAAAAATCTAAAATACACGGCACTGGGTATTGGAATTTATAAAAAAACTAAATTTTTTAGTGCTCTCAAATTAACACGAGTTTTTTCGACAAAAAAACACTTTCCTTGTCCGTTTAGTTTTAGAATAATGAAAGACTCATAAGTATTTGATAGTCCTTGAACATTAATTTGTTCACAACCAATTTTAAATCGAGATACATTTTACTAGAGTGAGTTCTCAAAATGGTTTATACCCTTCAGGAGAGAATAGAAATTGTCAGCATTTATTTTAAAAACGATAATTTTGCTAGAGCTCCGGAGCGCATATTCAATAGAAATCACCCAGATAGAAGGGTTAGTTCTCAGTATGTTTTACAATTATTAACAAAATTTATGGAAACAGGTTCTGTAGGAAACAAAAAGCATGCACCTGAGCGACCGATTAGGAATGAAGCACTCGAAGTGGCAGTTCTGGGTCATTTTCAGATGGATAATACTCAATCGATCAGGAAAGTAGCTGAGGCTTCCGGTGTATCACGAAGCAGAGTTCATCGAATTGTAAAGGCCTACAAATTTCATCCATATAAATTTAAATTAGTACACGAATTAAACGAAGATGATCCCGATCGTCGGCTTGAATTCTGTGAGATTTTTAGTGAACAATTAAATGGTAATGCCAATCAACTGTACAATCCGTGTTTTTCTGATGAATCGACATTTCAGTTAAATGGGAAGGTAAACAGGCACAATTGTAGGTATTGGAGTGAAATCAATCCACATTTGTTCATGGAAACTCATACCCAAAGGCCTCAGAAGTTAAATGTTTGGGCTGGCATCTTAGGGTATCACATTGTTGGGCCGTTTTTTATTCGAGACAATTTAAATTGCGAAAGGTACCTCGATCTGTCAGAAAATAACATCGACTCAGTGATTACCCAAATCCTCTAAGAAGACGATAATCTTTTAGAGGGCGAACTGTTTTTTCAACATATTCAACACATTTTGCTATTGTAGTCCGTCAATTTTTGAATAATCGGTTTCTTGAGTGATGGATTGGAAGAAGAGGTCCTGTGGAGTAGCCCGCTAGGTCACC